>JADDOH010001992.1:0-22405 GCA_016648135.1 Agrypnia vestita | reverse complement strand
ATATTCTTACTATTTTCAAACTAAGCTAAGCGCTTGTACTATGAAAATAGGACTAACTTGCTAGTCTGGAGTGAGGATCGAACCCGCAACCTTTGGATCACGATCACGACGCAACTGTTGGTCTATAATATATATATATATATTATAGACCAACAGATGAGTTGTTATTCTCCTCCCAAAAATTGTTTATACAATGTTGCAAACCCCTTACAATTAAAATAGTATCAATATTTATGTGATTCGTAACTGTAACTAGTGATTTTTTTATATTTATTTATTTTTCGCTAGCCGTTCATCCGTAAAAATAACAGGGGAGGTGTTAATTCATGGTTCGCGCCTTAGCTAAACCCTGCTTTTACAATATGTTTTATATACAGGGTTATTTGGAAAACATTAATAACCTCGCAGTCTATTCCTGCCTTGATTATGAGTCGAAAATGTTTAAGCTATTATGACCTAATATCAATAATTAAGGAGATATGCGACATCAAAGTTTGCTTTTTTTTTCAATATTTCTGACTTCTTTTCTGTAAAACATTGGATTATTACAGTAACTTATATAGAATAGGAAAAATTCATTGCCTTTAATACAAGTCCAATAAAATAATTAAAACCATCGAATTCCAATTGGAAAACATTCCAATTGGAAATTTTTCAGATTTTTTATCATTTTATTTAACTTGTATTGAAAGCAATGATTTTTTCGTAATCGATATGAGTTACTGTAATGATAGTCTAACGTTTTACAAAAAGTAAGTCAGAAATATTTAAAAAAAATGCAAACTTTAAATGTCGCATATCTCCATAACTATTGAAATTAGGTCATGATAGCTTGAACATTTTCGACTCATAATCAATGCGGGAATATAGTCCTGCGAGGTAATTAATGTTTTCCAAATAACCCTGTATCTGTATATATTTTTTAGGACTATATACGTCCTTTTCACAAATCCATTAGAATTGTATATTGATGAATATTATTATTAATAATAATAATCATATTCCTAATACAAATAATATTAATAATAAACCGCATATCACAATGGAAACACCGAAGCAACTAGCCCACTCTACTTACATGTTTCATATACAAATAACTTCGTCTCTGTGAGACTTTGATGATTAATATAAATGAATAATTATCCCTCTGTGAACAAAATCCGGTAAAGTTTGCAGAACACACCTACATATAAAAATATTATTAAAGAGTTAAAGTTGTTATTACGGTCGTTAGACATATTTAACTGTAATTTCGGATATTTTATACACACCGTATGTATTACCGAGAAGCTAATCTCGACGTTTCGTTGGATACTTATCCAACGTCATCAGAAGGACGACCTTTACCCGCGGAGGTGGAGGTCGGACTGATTAGGTGCTGCTTTCTAGGGCGTAAATTGTATGTACTTTGTTGTGGAGTGTTCTCTTCTTCTACGATACATACGGTGCGAATAAAATATCCGAAATTACAGTTAAATATAAAAATATTGTTATAATTTATTATTATTACGGTTGATTTATAATCTATAACTGCAGATACCCAGTGGAACGCTCGTCAGTGCTTTCGAAATATTTTATAGATGGAATATAATTAATTGACAATTTACCCTTTTTTCTAGCTTTAAGACTTTTTCTTTGTGGGACAATAAATCAGGGTCATTGGCGACCGATTGATTGTGTCTCTGTAAAATAAAAAAAAATACTGTTAATATACTTAAAAGGTTTTTTAATACATTGTTATTGGGGGTTAGATTTCGTCACTTTGTCATTAAGTCATTTCATCACATAGCCAACCCCAGAACATATACGTACCCGAGTGCCTGTCAATCTGTATTGGAGCGACACCTAGAATTGATTAGGATGATAGAACTACTATGTTTTGTGCTTGTTTAATCTAGCAATAAGACATTCGCTACTTAGTCCCATATGATCACCAAGAAAGTATTATTATTTACAGCTAAAGCGCTTTTATTTATTTATTTTGTTTTGGGGAAAATTAACAGCAAATCAACATCTTAACAAATATAAAATAATGGTTTTAAAATTATGTCAATTACAAATTTTCCATTGAATATAGTAATTTAATTTAACAGCGAGTGGAGATGGTGGAGGGGAATGTGAGACGGGAGTAGAAGGGAAGATATATTGTACGAATTAGTTTGGGCGCGGTTGTGTAGTTATTGTTTGTTTTATGTCGTCGAGTTGAAAATGTCAATGTGGTGATAGTTTGTGTTAAATGACTTTGTGGCTCTGTACATAAAGGAGTTTTGTTTTGAGTTGATCTTACAAAAGGGAGTTGAAAAGTGGGTGAATGTCTGTTATTGCGAGTTGGGATGTAGTAAGATATTCTTTGATATAAGTTGTTTAGTATCATAGAAGTATAAGGTAAGAAAAAATATGTGACATGTATTTCATATACGTGTGGTGGTCGTGAGCCGACGCGAGCCTAGCCGTACCTGATCCGCGTCTCGTGTCCGCCAATCACAGGAATGATGCGGCTAACCCGCTTCTGATTTTTACAGAGACCACCATTCTGTCACTAGCCACCACAGTAAACTGTTTTTAACCTCAAAAACATAGGTAAACGTCACTTTTAAAATAATATAAACCGACAGATGTCACCCGCATGTACAATTTCCGATAAAGTAAAGCGTCAGCATTTAAATACTTTTTTGAACAACCAAACTGGTTTTGATATGTTAATGCTTATTGCATTATCATCAGGAGGACGATTTTTGACGACTTTTGAGCAATTTTAAAGATCTAGAGAAATCGTTGATCAAGAAATAGGTCAAACATTGAATACAAGATTCAATACGCTGATAGACTAGTGAAACAGTAAAACTAGTAAAAGCAAGTAATATTTCTGTATGGAACATCACCTATAAATTGTTACAATAAAAAGCAACACTCAACTGTGAATATCATTTGCATGCGGTATCGATCTGCTTATCTCTGCCTCTCATACGCACTACACACACGCCACATGCTGAACACATGCCACATGCTGAAACGGGAGGATTCTTCTGAACGGGTGGAAATCCTCTCCAAACACCACACATTACCAATCAAATACGCATATATTTTATATAAACAACGTATTTTACATAAATATTTATTTATTTACGCATATACGGCTCTAAAGCCATTTACATTATAATTTGTACAAACAATACACAACACAATAGAAAATAAACAATACACAGTAGAAAGACTAGCGGTACATAATGGCGTTCTAGTGCCAACCCTTATGTATGGAAGTGAAGCCTGGAATTGGCAAAAGAGGAATGAAAGTAGACTGAATGCGGTGGAAATGCGGTCACTAAGACGCTTGTGTGGAAAATCTTTGGTCGATAGAGTGAGGAATGAACAAATTAGAAGTGAATGCAATGCTAGCTGTAGTGTGGTAGATAGAATAAAGAAAGGAGTGCTGAGATGGTTTGGTCATGTGGAACGTATGAACGAGGAAAGGATGGTTAAGAAAATATATGAGGCGAATGTTGAAGGCAACAGGAATAGAGGGCGTCCGCGAAAGACCTGGCACGATCAGGTACTACAAGTATTTGAGGATGGCCCTGTTAAAAGCAGCAACAACCGTAGAACGTGTATGAGAAGATGTATGAATGTGGCCGAAGCAAAAGTGGTGTGCCAGGATAGAAGAGTGTGGCGTTCAATCCTCTCTGCCTACCCCTGCAGGGAAACGGCGTGATGGTTAGTTAGTTAGTTAGTTAGTCAGTAGAAATAATATATAAAAAAATATAATCAGTGTCGCTTTTATGTTTTCACTATTGCTTGTATCATATAAAATCTACTGTTTTTACTACGCACATTTTATATTTATATCCTCAATTAATTGATTTATTTTGTGGTATTTTGTTATATATTAATATTATTTTGTTCTCACTATATTAACAACTGTTCATCTCTGCAAAAGGTTCTTCCTAATGAGATGAGCGGCACCTTTTTCTATGACATGTATCAAGATGAAGATAAACAAATAAAAAAATGAGATAATTTGCGATTACTCGATTTGTCTCGACTTTTTTCTTTCTTATAGGCATCAATTTAAAAATGTCCTTAGGATGTCATGACAGTTCAGAATCTTCTGTATAAAGTTTTCTGGGATATTCTGCCGTGTGTATGTGACCTCTCTGGCCAACGTTGTATGTGGGATAAACAGCGCGCACGGTTTCAAAGAGGGTTGATGAGCATAAAAGAGCATGCAAACTCGGTCACCCGGAAAAATCGCACTTTCTAGATACGGGCCATCATTTTTTATTTGAGCCAAAAATCCTAGGAAAGCCCAAAAGTCACCACACGCGCCTGGTTAAAGAAGCAAGTGAAATATACAAGCACCCGGTAAACATTAATAGGGATGACGGTCTCAAGTTAAAAAATCTCGTGGTATCCAGCGCTACAGAAGAAATCAAATCGACGAACCGCACAGTCCGACATGTGTTAGTAGATACACAATTCACTACATCAAGATACACACAACCTGCTTTCGACACGGTACTGCCATCCAGTACTTAACATAATACAAACTTGGAGACACCCTGACTTCGGTACGGTATTGTAAGGCAATACTTAACCTACACTTCAACACACACTCATCACATCACACCTGATGATGGACCCTGCAATGGGATCCGAAACTTTGGCCTGAGAGGTCACATATACACGGCAGAATATCCCAGAAAACTATACAAAGAACATGCATCAATTTGTTTTAGTATTCTTTAGCGGAATGTAAGGGATTATGAAATTTATAAAAGATATATAAATAAAACAATTCAAATCTCAACCCAAAACGGAAAGTAAAGCTAGTCATAAGATGAGACAGGGCATAATTCAATATATTATGCCGAGGCACATAAAATTAAAATAGAGTGCTCTTTACGTGTTTTTGCACCATCTAATTTATTTCAAAATATTTTGAAAGCTTTTGTTATTATGGTACCAAGACCAGACGACGGCCGTGACATCATCCACACATTGTTATGCCTGAGCATCAATAATGGAGTGTACAAACACGGTGAGGCAAACATAATCAAAACTAGCTCCACTATATATAAGGGTACTCACAAATAGCCCTCTTTTGTGCAGGGCTGGCAGTGTAGAACCTTCATTACAATGTTTATAATAATAATGAAAATGCATCTGAACAAGACATTATCCCTAATTAAAAAATACTCCCACACCAGAGATAAAACAAACAATGTCTATATATTTAATGATAGCATTGAATGCATCAAGCAGCGGATCGCCTCCATTTAGGTACTGCAAGATATACTTGCATTATAAATGGAGCGATCTGTAATGCAAAAACAAAAAAAAAAAATCTTATAAATCTGCATTATTATGTTACGTGTATCCATCGGATTATTCTGCCACGTACCTAACGAGAGAGAGTGATCCCTGAATTGTTCAGTAGTTCAATGGTTCATAATCAGTGCAAGCTTGTCTCTGACAAGATTAACACGTATGTGAAAAATAGTGGTGATAGTTTGACAATTCTATGTTTGGGGTGTATAGTGTTGTGTACAGTGTTGTAGTGTTGGTCCTGACGAAGAGACCGGTACGTCTCGAAACCGGTAGACCGTAAATCTGGTAGTGGCTTTTACTAAGTTTACTAACATTCTGTTTTTATGTCTAACCACAAAGTTAATGCTTTGAAATAGAGGAAAAAGGGTGAGGTGACTGAGGTTATCATTAAAAATGGTCGTTTATTTTCAAACAAGGTAAATAATTATTTATCTTTAAACATGATCGTACATCGAAAAATAGAAAAGCAAACTGTCAAATAAGTGGGTTTTTTTCCGAATATTCACATAGAAACGTGTTTTAAGGCAAGTCGTCTCTCTTAGATCTTGACATGGATTTTGGCTAGTGAATCTGGATAACCGATGAGATAATTATAATGGGATAAGATCGGTGAGAGATCGTCTAGCGTGTGTTGATAAGAGTACGGTAACGGTCGTAAGCATGAGCGGTCGTTTCACGACTTATTTAATTTTTAACACTATGACAGGTCATAACGCCCAATACTGTACAACGTACACCAAATGAATGGTTGCAGTAAAATAGGTACTAAGTACCGAAATTTCATTTTTGAAAATGCAGCTTGGTTCTATATGACATCGCCACTAACCCCAGTAATGCATTATGTCCCTGCAATGTTGCATTTAGCCGTTATGCTCGTTTGAATATCTCGACTTCGCCAAGTACCACGGCGTATTATTTTAAAAACGGCACTAAGTGCCATCGTCCGATAACTTCAGATTGTATGAAAATGGCTGACCAAGTAGGGTGCGCGTCGTGTGAGCCCCCCATACAAACAACGAGGAAAAGGTGTTATAAAGAATATAATACAAGTAAAAGAAGAAAAACACAAGGCCTCGAATATACATCAATAACTCAGAATATCATTCCAGCAAAAAATTCACCAGTAAAATAGGTATGATTTATTTTGTGTTTTGAAATTAACATTCTTCCCGGTATTTTGTTACGGACAAGGGATACTGTTTGAATATGCTTGGGGTACTTAACTAATGTTAAACTCCACAGACGTTGGACTTAGTGCCTTTCATAGGAAAGAGCGCTGGGTACTTGGGAGTTGCTTGAAGTGCATATTTCGCAACTTAATTACAGGAAACATAGAAAACTTTTTCTTCTAGTTTTTATGTAGAAAAGATAGGTAGGATGTATAGTATAGATTTTTCATAAAAAAATCTCATAAAAATTTATATATGACATTTTTATTCACTATATCTTGTTTTCCTCACCTTATCATGGTACTTAGTGCAAAATTTGATTCAACCATTAAAATGTTGAGATTGAGGAACCCAAAAACCCTTGGTGTGTGTTAAACCACTGTTATGTCAGTTGGACTACGAGGGCCCCTCTCCTCGACATAACGGAGAATTTAAAGGGGGTGTAAATTGAAGCAGAAAATATATTAACATAGGTTTTCCGAATGACATTTTAAATTATTAAGTTTCATGCAAATAAAGTCAGCATAAAAAGAAATTCGGAAATTTAATCACATTTAATAAAAAAATTCTTACGATTTTAACAATATCTTATTTTTTTATAATGATTTTCCAACGTTCCATATGTTGATTCGTTAAAAATTAGTATTTTATTTATAAGGTAATGTAAGTTAACATAGTTTTAAAAATAACGAGATGTTTATTGTAATAAATGACATACAAACTTGAATTTTAAATGTTTTAAAATAATAAAAACATCTAAAGATATATAATGGACGATGATAAATAATGTACACTTTTATAATTTATTATTTAACATTTATAGGTTGTCGGGGGACTCCAGGTTATGGCAGAAGAAAGTGAATTCAAATTTTCTGGTGAAACCCTATATAGGGTGATTTGTAAAACATTAAAAACCTCGCAGGGCTATATTCCTGTCTTGATTATGAGTCGAAAATGTTCAAGCTATTATGACCTAATATCAATAGTTAAGGAGACATGCGACATCAAAGTTTGCATTTTTTTTCTCAATATTTATGACTTACTTTTTGTAAAACGTTGGACTATCATTACAGTAACTCATATCTATTACGAAAAATTCATTCGTTTGAATACAAATTAAATAAAATGATAAAAACCCTGAAAAAATTCCAATTGGAAAACATTCCAATTGGAATTCAAAGGTTTGTATTTATTTATTTAACTTGTATTAAAGAGAATGAATTTTTTATTTTCGATATAAGTTACTGTAATATTTTAGTTACTTCCAATGTTTTACAAAAAATAAGTCAGAAATATTGAAAAAAAAATGCAAACTTTGATGTCGCCGTATCTCCTAAACTATTGATATTAGGTCATAGCTTGAACATTTTCGACTCATAATCAAGACAGAAATATAGTCCTGCGAGGTTATTAATGTTTTACAAATAACCCTGTATTTAATATTTAATTTATAATATATTATTTATTGATAATATTTAATTTGAAAGCTACCTAATATAAAATTGAATTCTGCTTTATAGAGTTTTTCTCTCATAATGATTTGGCTTCCAAAGACTCGAAGAAAGGTTTATAATTTTTAAATAAAAAAAAATAAAGAACCCTGTTTTGTTTACGTAAGCAAAGCCCTGTAAAATGTAAAATAAGGGACGTTTCACCCGGCTCAGGTCTGTAAGACTCCGACGATATTTTTATTAAAACAAATATGAAGCACGTTTGCTAGCTTTGAGCGTGTAGTTTAGTTGAGTTGTTACGCCACAAAATAATAATCAACGCAAATCCTAAACGTTAAGTTAGGTGTGCCTAGTGCGTTATTTTAACTTAATATTCGTGTGGAAGCTGGAAGCGTTATTTTGAATTATTTATTTGTAAATACGTCCCGCTTCGAGTGTAGCCATAAAGCTTTTAAAAAATATCATCGGTTAATGGCTATTCCTCTCTTTTATCAAATCCAACTTTTGATAAAGTTACAAATTTTAAATTTTTTCTGGCTTTCGCTATTTTGAAACAAAATGGCTAGTCAGGTTGACTAACAAAATTAACAAAACGCTCACCGGGTAAATTTTAAACACAATTTTAGGTAATTTTGATCCAACTTTGATCATCAAAGTACACTATTCTCTATATTACAACCGTAAATAATATAATAATTTTCATCACCAACGCTACCAATAATAGAGGTCCACGATACAAAGAGAACAAAACGCGTCAAAGTAACTTGAATATGCCGTAATTTGCCAAAATCAAAAATAAATTAAAAAATATTTATTTATTTATTTTATTTGTTTATGCCCCTTAGGTATAGGCTTTTGCATAAAGAATATAATACAAGTTTCAAAAAGCATATACATTAAATAATATCTGTATAGCACCAAAACATGAGTATAAAAAATAAAAATATAAAGTAAAGAGCAGCAATGTGATAGGCTTTTACATAAAAAATATAACATAAAATTAAAAAGAACATACATTAAACAATATAAGTTATACCTAAGTAGCAAAATATAAAAAGTATCAGGAATAGCACCAAAACATGAGCATAAAAATTAAAAATATAAAATAAAGAGCAGCGATACGGTAAGGCTTTTACATAAAAAATATAACATAAAATGTAAAAGAACGTACATTAAACAATATAAGTTTTAAGTAGCAAAATATAAAAGGTATCAAGAATAGCACCAAAACATGAGTATAGAAATTAAAAATATAAAGTACAGAGCAGAAACGTGTATGAAAAATATATATTACCCACCATTACATGTATATATTAACAGTTGAAGTCAATAACGAAGCAGTATTGCCTCTTTAAGGGTAAATTTTACTTTCTCCAGACTGTCGTTGAAAATGTCAACCACACAACCATATTCATTACCAGTCCCCAATATTCTGTGTATCACAGAATTTGATTGATAATTAGTATTGCAATTGTGGCAATGGAATGTGACGATTTGTCGAGTTCTATGTATGGACGGGATATTATAATCGATACATGCTGCAAAATATAGTGGAATATTAAATAAAAAACAAAGTAATACAAAGTAGATTTTTTTTACAGTTGGCCGATTTTCACATCCTTAACTCGCGGCCGAAATGACGCTAACGGAACTACCGCAGACTGATGGCGCTATTTATATGCTAACACAAACAAACTACAACTTCATGATAATTTTATTTGTTTGTAATAGCAGAAATTACAGATCTTCTGTCGTTTGGATTAACAGAATCGGTGAGTTCTTTCATGTTGTATACCTATGTTAATGTAAAATGTAATATTTGTTTATGTAAATGTTTACGTATTAGATTGATTTTACAACTGTTTTTTTGTTATAATTAATCAATGTGTACCAATAACTTATGTAAAACTGAAATTCAAACATAAATGTCTATCACTTTTGATTTCTGTTTTTATTATTGTAACGAAATGAAAAAGAAGGAAAAACGCACTGTCCAAATCCCTTGTCACAATACTGTCGAAGGATTGTGAACGGCCTATAGCAATCTAGAGTTGTTTACAAAACGTGAACAACTGGAAACGTCTGGAACAACCTAGTAGCAACGGGAACCTTCTAGTAAACACTAGAAGGAAAAAGAATAACCTAGGAGGTTCAAAACTAACTGTTAGATCTTTATGAACAGGACCAGTGTCACTGAACACAAACACCTTCCTTCACCTTTTCATAGTGCACGCTCTACTAATACCTTTTTTCTACAACTTTCAACCGTCTTGTTGGCCTGACGTTTTTGTTGAGTTTTGTGTGTGCCCCCGTTTACGTGAGCGTAAAAGCCTTCGGATAAGGATTAAGGTGCCACCCACAAGATTTCCAGCTACTGCCCTTCTGATAAGGGAGAAAACCAGCGTTGTTCCTTCGACCTGGACCAAAAGGACAAGGTAAGAGCGCGCTTTCCTTCTGATCTTTATTTCCTTCCAGAATCTTTCCCATCTTAACTTATCCATCTCAGATTCCGTGTTCAAACACCAACTTCATGCGTATATAAAGCAGCGCTGCGCCGCACAAGAGGAAGTTTGGTGACAGATTGTTTGGTGCGAATTTAGTCGCGAGTCGACGGCTTGGTTTGCCTAGAAGTGAATTTCAGAGCGATAGATAACAGCGAAATAATCAGATGAGTACTTACCGATAGTGGCGTAATAAATAAATGCGATAAATACGTGCTAGAATTGAATGTTTTATGAGCGATAAATAAGTGTTCCCAGCGATAATAAAGTATTCGTATATGAATATATAGATAGCTTACGAAATAGTTTTTCGAAATTTTACTGCGCATCTTTGTGAAAGGCCATTTTAAAAAAATATAAAAAACGAAAACTTTGTGTACTTTCACTATTATTTAATATTATTATAAGATTTATATTATTATAAGATTAGAAAGTTTTCGATGCTAGCGCATCACTTTCAGTAACAATCATCAAAAACTTTATAATCCTTATAAACAAATAGCGAAAGTAAACAAAGTTATAATTTTTTACAAAATAGTGTAATTTAAGGAATAGCGTTTTATTAGTTTAATTTACGCTAAGTGCCTTTGTCCATTTAATAATTAATTAATCACAAATTAATAAATTGCTAATTAATTTCCAGTATTTTCATTTGTCTTCCAAAGCCTTAGAGTAGCTTGTTGGTCTTGTGGTTAGGACTCTCGCCTCGTAATCCAATGGTCGCGGGTTCGAAGCACAGTCCAGACCAGCAAGTTAGTCCTATTTTCATAGCACAAGCGTTTAGCTTAGTCTGAAAATAGTAAAAATATTTATGTAACTCGTATTCCGTGTTTGCATCTCTACTTTTTGGTGTGGCATCTTTATTGTGACAGGCCCAATTACATGGTATTGGCAACCTCTTGAGTACGCGGAGCTTTAACACTTTCAACAAAGGATTAAAGGCTTGTCCTCTTGAACTTGTCCTCAAAGAGCTGCAAGTGAACTGAATTAGCAGCGCCCTTGGGATAGTGTACATCAATAAATAGCTTCTAGTAAATATACGGATTACTAGAAGCCGAGCAAAACTCATTAACGGCGTCGCTGGAGAAACCCACTCCTCCACAAACACCTGACGCAGAATTTTTCAAACTTTCACTTGACGGTGAGCTCCGGACCCAAACGGTTGTACGCTTTTTGGAGAAGCAGCTCATCGACAAGGCACCCTGAAGATGAACAGTGAGATCTGTTCGACATATCGGCAGACGACTGGTCCTGACGACCAGAATTTGACGCGGGTTACCCCCAAAGTAGTTAGAACTAACATATATATATGTGTATTAACGAATTAAGAAAATAAAACTTTATTAAGAACACATACGTCAACCAAGCGGTGTTTATTACATAGCCAAACTATCACTTCAAATTGGAAGATACTTCTGGATCTTTCCACTGCGAGTCTCTCTATATCAAAGCGTTGCTTGAATGTGGTTTGGTTTTGTTTACTGGATAAATTCGAGTAGCCATGTTGTGCGTATTATCTCCCCGAAACTCCTAAATTCTATCGCATGGAATTATGAACACATTAATCGATCGCGTTTTCCATTAGACAGCGTCTGTTGCGTGAGTTAACCTATAAAGTTACACGTGCACTTGTGTTTATGGTTGTATTCTGCTGCGAGTAAACGTAAAATATAAAATTAACCTTTTCGTCACTAAGTAGGGTACCGAAATACCCCAGATCATGTCATACAAAAAAAAAGTTTGTGACGAGCGACACGACCTCAATTGTCTTGCTAGACGTCTCTTGTCCAAATGCTGGAATTAATGGTCGCACGTTAACAAACACTTATTCGCATCTGTAGTATGAGACTACCCATTCCACAGATGCGTTAGTTAGTTAGTTAGAGCGGAAAAAATAAATATATATTATATGATATTATATATAGGCTTGGAAATTTGAAAAATAAAAAATGGCATAATGTTTCCGTGAAGATTTCAAAAATTAAGAATGAATTCGTTTGCAGAATTATTGAGTTATCGTGTTTAAAGTAATTTCTGGGGAATGTGAATACCCCCTCCGGGAAGGCAAAGTTGACATATCGACGGCTCCTACGTATAATATCGTAACCCACAAATCGACGATTTTTAGTCTTTTGTGTATTTCATATGTATTTAATTATATCTTTATTTCCAAGAAAGAAAAAAAATTTTTTGCAATAAATAACGTTTTTTTCGGACGAATTTTATCGTATCTCAAACAATCACATACTTTTTTACGAAGTATACTATCGTATGTAACACTTTCGATAATTTGCGTTGGAATATAACACAAGATAATTTTATCGTATGTAACACTTACGATAACATACGTTGGAAAATAACATAAGATAATTATCGTATGTAACATTTACGATAATATGCGTGAGAAATTAACGTAAGATAATTATCGTATGTAACACTTACGATAATATGCGTGAGAAAATAACAGAAGAAAATTATCGTATGTAACACTTACGTTATTTTACGTCGCGTCTTTTCCGAAGTATAATATCGTATGTGCATTTATACAAAAACCTTTAATAATTTCGACTTTTTTGTGATTATTTATGAAACTACAATATAAAGTTAAATATTGAAACGAAATTTCAAAAAAATTGGTCAATATTTAGATTTATACCGGACGAAAATATGTTCAAATCCTTCTCCTGTAAAATTGAATTTTGTGGGTTACGATATTATACGTAGTAGCCATCGATATGTGTACGTAGCATATTCAAATAATATCAAAATTTATTTTTCATGCCCAAAAAAATGAAGTACGGAAAATTTTCTTTGGTGAACATGTGTAGAGGATATTCATGTACACGGAATTTTTTCCGGCCTGCAGAAAGCGTCAATCGATCAGCCTCTAAGTGAAGAAGTTTTACAACTGTCTTCGCAGGCATGTGGTTTGAGGGTTAAATTAGTTAATGGCCCTCGGTGCATATTGCTGAAAATCATATGTTCCATTTTTCCATATCGAGGGTATCTGTCCGTCCGTCCGTCTGCCTGTCTTTTTGTTCCCGTAACTTTGTGTGACGTCCGTATCTTCTTTTTTAATATTTTTTTCCTTTTTTTTTCTATTTGTTATTTTTATAAAAAAATAAATATTTATTCTTTCGGAACCGACATGCAAAAGTACCGTCATTTTTGACGGATTACAGGAAGTAGTACAATATCGTTCTATTGTGCACTAAATTTCATAGGGTGAAGATCAATAATGTTAAGTGTTTACCCTTACAGAACGATGAAGGCTCTAGATAATTAATTTTTGGAATGGAACCTCTATATGTCAGATCCAGATTCACATTGATTGTTTGCGTATAACTGGCATTTTCAACAATAATATAATATTTCTTTATACCATTTCTATCAGTTAAGATATCAAACGTAATAATTATTTTTATAGTACCTTAAGTAATGTCGGAAGAAAGCAGCTGTCCAGCCATATAAATATCTGAGAATGAACCGGGATAAGAAGAGTCGAGAAGCTGCTGTGAGCTACCAAAGATAGAGATGGTTTCTTTCGGGTGATCTTCAACATCTGGGGATCCGAAAGGACACAAGAAGAAGAAGAAGAAACGAAAAATATATAAAAACAAAAATGAATCTCGTTAGTAGTTTACGACAAGAAAGCCGTTTAAGTACCATTTATTTTTTTCAAAATCAATTTTTCGTGTACTTTTCGATGACAGCCGTAAGCACGAAGACCAGCGTAAAGCTGACTTTAAAGGCAGGATTCCTTAATGCTCTTCTATAACAAATACTACATATTATAATATAAATCGAAACTATAACTAATTTACATTTATACACACGCAAAACCAGAACATGCATACTTGTGCGTACCCATGAACATACGTACGGCATATATGTATTGAGGCCGGCTCTTATTAAACAATTTTAATTGTCTTATTCTTCATTTTCACATGATCAAACCAACAACCTAAGTGATTCTTTCTTAATTTATCCTGCTCAAGAAATCAACATTGTATCACAAATTTTATATAAATATGTTAAAATTTTTATCAAACATAATAAAAATAACGTCTGATATAATTGGTCTAAAAATAGAGGACGATTTTAATCATTTACATAAAACGGTTTATTCAGTGTTCTAACACATTAGATTTTTTGGGAGGCCTTTATTCAGTAGTGGATAAAAAATGCCTAATAATAATTATGACGATGAGAGTATCGAAACTGGACGATTCTTGTCGATTTGACAATTGAAAAAATATCTGTAGTGTTGATAGAGGAGTAAGGCATGTTGAGAAGTGGAATCCAAAAAAATGATGCTTTTAAAAGTAATTAAAAAATTAGCCATGTTTTTAATTTACAAGATTTTCCATTAAAGAAGTATAACTGTCAATAATTTTTACATTTGGGATTCATCCATTCCAAAAAAAATTAATGCAATTTTCCAAATATTCCTTAGCTACTGTTTAAGGTGTACATTGATTTCCCCTTCGCCTCCCTCGGGTTGCCCCAACCCTCCCCTCTCATAAACAGTAGTTATTTAATTAAATCAAAATTTAATTCAATGCCATTTCCTTTAAGTATTGCATATTTACTCTTTATGGCCCCGGGTAAAAGATTTGTATCATCTTCCCTCTGTCGACATATATTTTTATTATATTATATTGATGGCTATCTAATTTTAATTTAGCATTTTTTTTACGTACTTGACGAAAATATTATATATAAAATAGCGTATATATATAAAATATAGTAACCCCACTTTTCCACCTTCCAACCCACGTACATTAAACCTTCCGCCCGCGCAGGTCTGGAAAAATGCTTGTATCATTATTATTTAGAGCCCAGGCAGAACAAAGGCTACCCCTCCCCAAATCGCTTAAATCATAAATAACTCTTAATCCTGAGCAACGCTAGGCATAGCCCAATGTTTACCTCTATTTCAATTTCTGATTTGATATTAATACTATTTTTATTTAAATAGTACAACATAGAATAATTTGACAGGATTATAAGCTAATTACGATAAATAAAATTATATAATGCATATAAACATATTATTTATTACTTTATTTGCACACAATAACCTATGCATATGTGTAACAATTATTTATTTCATAATAACAATAATTCCTTTGTTCTTTTGTGCCTGCAATAAATTCCTGAGTACCTTAATTGAAATATTGTATGAAGCCATTATGAAGCAATATAGAATGTCGTAGAAAAAAGGCAGTAAAGGGGACATCTGTGAAATATAACATTTCCCAGTAAATGTTTTGGAAATGAAATACAGTAATGAGTCTGATTCCAGGGAGGAGTAAATACGCAGGGGCTGTCTGTTATCCCTTCTAAGGGGTGGTTGTTCTGCAAAATAAAAAATATTTTCTTATTAAGGGATGGCAGTGATTTCCTTCGTCGAAATCACTCGCCTGTGTTATTAGCAAAGATTATTTGAGATTATAATGATGGATAATATAGCAGTTACTTTATGATACAACATGATTATTTAAATTAACACTTAATTAATCTTTATAATACACATATGTACGTTGAGTTATTTTTGTCACCACTATACATTAGAGAGGAGCAGTCTCTCTTATCTTAGCTCCCATCGTAACTATAAGAGCGGAAAAATAACTCAACGTGATTGTATTAATATAATTAATTTAGTGAAAATTGAAATAATTCGAGTTATTTAAACGTATCTTTTATAAATTAATGTTTATTTTTTTATTATTTTTGTTACATTAGTATTATATGCGATATTATTTTTTGGATTCTGTTCACAGATCTGCCTATTAAAAAGTTTCATATAAATAAACCGCAATATTTTAGATTTCATGAGAAATTTTGCATATTCCATTTATGATTATAATTTTTATAAAAAAATTATAATAGGTATAACAAGAAGACAACAACAACAATAATAAAAATAGTCAAGAATGTATGATAAAGACCATCCGATTTCGACTCGAAAAATTCATCATTCAAACAGAAGAAGGTGTCGAAAGTGCTCACTTTCGTTTATTTAATATTCCATTTGAAGGCCTGTAATTAAATAATAAATTAATGTAACATCAAAGCAAACGCAATATCTTGCAGAACTGAAAATTTTCTTTTAAATGAAGAACCTTTTTAACCTTTACTTTTGGCGCGTATTTTTAAATTTAAAAAATAACGGAATGTAGGTAGGTACTCATGTTGACACAAAACAATATTTTTCTAATTAATCTTTATATATTTGATAAATGCTATGTAAGTAGTGTAAACCGAAGACCGTAGAGTTCATCTTCATCAATAACAAATATGTCGATGACCACAATAAGATCGACCTCTCTAGCTCCTTTTACCACACTCTACGGCCCGGTTGTTTCAAGTTCGATCAAAGTAAGCGTAGAGTTTAAACTCAAATTTTTAGTACTTTTTTCAAAAACGGGTTGTTTCAACTCGGATTAAGCGAAATCTGTCAGAGAATTCTGAGCGGAAATTTTAGAATAAACTCTCGGTCAGAGACGCAAATGTGCACTGCGCAATGTAATTGACATCTGTCAATAAAATATTTTTTTATTAATTTTTCGACATTTTGCAAACAAAGTGTCGAAATGTACAATACTATGTAGGGTAACACGGGCTTTTCTGACGATCGACTGATCGTACAGTATATCCTTAACAGGAGAAGTAATTTACTTAGACCTAGAACAATACTTTTTTGTCGGAAGAAATTGATTTTTCCGCAACTCTAAATGAATTTTACCGCAAGCATTGTCGACAATTTTTTTTTCAAGGTTTCTATTTCACTCGGGTTTTGATAATTTTCATTTATATCGATGAAAGGTGCGTAGGTGATATATCTGGAACACTGCTTCTTGGACTACGGACAGGGTCAGCCATTACCAGAGCAATGGCTCCTCAGACCACATTTTAATCAGTCAAAGAGCACTATAAAAGAGCAATATAAGAAATATATTTGTCATTATGTCCAAACAATAAATGAAGTTACAACAAAAAGTACTAGATACCAATGTGGTAATTGTAATTTTGTAAGAGACCGGCATTATGCCCTCAAACAATATATACAGCAATTTTTAATGCTACAATGGGCGTGGAATTCAAAAATATCAAAAAACGCCTTGGTTTGAAAAAATAACATCGATGTATTGCGACTTTAAACATTAAACGAGTGGAAGCAATAATTATAGCTACAGCGGTACTCCACAACATATGTCATTTTGCTGCAATTGCGCAACCAAAGAGTGTTCATGAGCATGAAAGTGGATAAGGCAAAAGTGGTGTGCCAGGACAGAAGTGCGGCGTTCTATCCTCTCTACCTACCCTTTTGAAGAAATGGCGCGATGGTTGGCTAGTTAGTCACTCACCTGCTTTACGGGTTCAAGTATTATTCAAAATATATTTTCGGTCCCTACGTATA
This sequence comes from Agrypnia vestita, assembly GCA_016648135.1. Lineage (NCBI taxonomy): Eukaryota > Metazoa > Arthropoda > Insecta > Trichoptera > Phryganeidae > Agrypnia > Agrypnia vestita. The sequence goes on along the minus strand of JADDOH010001992.1, from coordinate 4,533 downwards.
CCGTCGAATGTGCAAAAATTCTTTTTCCATTTAACTGTCTTAAGACATTCAATTTACTCTATATTTGCAGACAAAGTTAAAAAACAATTGAATTTTTGCATTAAACAAAACATGTACTGAAGGAATAGTAAACCATTTTTTAACATTATCCTAAAATGTATGATCGTTTAAAATAGTAAAACGAAAATCAATTTTTTTCAGATTCGACAGCACATGTTGGACCATCGATATGTGCACTGTAATATATTTGTAAATAAAACATAATAATTTGTTTCCAGATTAGTATACTGGACGCTGTTCTTAATGCCGAAAGGATTCCATAATAAACCAATCTGATCTGTGTATAAAACTCTTTTATTGAATTTTATATATCTGTATCTTTATATAAGAGAAAAATCACAGTAAAAGACAATACAATAAGCACACCACACAAGTGAGAGGCAATAGATATTCAATAACTGTAGAACCATGCAACATTCACATGAATATAAAAAACAATAGTAAAAGGAAATAAGCACATTACCAGAGCAATGACTCCTCAGACCACATTTTAATCAGTCGAAGAGCACTACAAAAATCAGAAATATATTTGTCATTATGTCCCAGCAAAATATGAAGTTACGATAAACGGTACAAGGTACCAGATTTGGCAATTGCTATATTTTAGGAGACTGAGATTATAAAAACCATATGTACAGATATTTTTAATTCTACAACGGGCCTGAAGGCCCTATTAATTGCGGTCTGGCAAAAACACCTAGATTTTAAAGAAATCAGAAATATGTATTGCGACCTCATCGGGAATCGAACCCGGAATCTTCAGCATGCAAAGCCAGTGACTTGGCCACTGGACTACGAACCTCAATGTTATTTACCAATGTTGTCGCATGGTTTGGCCACGTGGAACTGATGAGCAAGGAAAATTGTTTGTCGAAGGCAGCAGAAACAGAGGGCGTCCACAGAATTAAAATAATAAAACAATATATTCGGTGTATGAAACTCTTTTAATGTATTTTATATACCTATTAACAGGAAAATGAAAATTTTAATAAAAAAATACAGCTTTCAATCATAATTAAACGAAGCCATATCTCTTTTGGCTTTATGCCTTTCCAAAACAACTTTGTGAATTTCCTGCTGATTCTTCAGTAGTGTTTTGAAAATCTCCAACTGAACCGCATATAATTTTATCTGCATATCACTTGGAGTCGTGGATTTTGGCTACTACTACCTGCAAATAAAGAAAAGGTTATAAACAGAAAAACAATAAAGATCAAATAAAAACATGTTGTACTCGCAAACACAAAATATGTAGGAAAACACTCTAACCTTCCTGGCGCATTTCTTCATATTCTCCATCCAACCTATTTCGAAAATCTGTCAGACAGCGTGCATTTTGCTAGGCGAAAAGCCACAAAGCATTATATTCGTTGCGTAATGCGGCCCACTAGTATTCTTTCATCTTCTTGTGGACATCCTCACTTCTTACTTTAGTAAAACAGCATTGTTATTATCCAGACCTGACGATATGAACGTCATCTGTCGAAAAATTTGCTTGCTTTCTTTGAAAAAACATTGTTATCAGTATTTATTGCCATTTAATTAACAATTTGAACTTTTGAATACCGTTAAATCCTTGAATACTTACTTTGTATCATTATTTATCAACAAACACTCGAATACGGAAATTATTGATGCGCTGTCGGCGGCTGTCGGCACTGTCAAATGACGTTTATATGACGTGTTGCCATATGTAAAATTATTTGAGCGTGCGTTTGTCTATGATTTTTATTTACACAATTGCAACACCCCTAATCTAATATTACGTCGCGAAACAACTGTTTTTGGGCTATTTTGCGTAACCTTGAGGTTAAACTCAGTTTAACCCGGGATTTCAGCTTACTTTGAACGAACTTGCAACAACCGGGCCTAAGGGGTCCAAAAAACCAGCATTTTGCATGATGTGTAAATGGGACTGACAGCTGCGTTTTGACATATCTATCGGTGTGAAGTAAGCCGTGGACGACGGCCGGTATTGCCAGTCATGGAATTTCGGGGAAACAGATATCTAGTAAAAGAATCGAGCGAGCTCTTATCATAGTGAGCGATTACGTCCGAGAATTAGATGGAATTTGATTAGTAAGTATCTACTAGTGAGTGATTAATAAATATTCCCAGCGATAATCAAGTGTTAATAGACGAGTTATAAATTGCAAATTAGTGTGATTTCAAGAATAGTGTATTAAGTTAATTCGTGTGAAGTGACATTGTTTAGTAAAATAATCAATCGCTAATTAATAAATCGTTACATCATTTCTAGTGTTTTCATTTGTCTTCCGCAGCCAAGACCTGTGACAATATTATTATTATTATTATTATTATTAGTATTCTTTAATAAAAAAAAGAGAGATGCGAACACGAAATGCGTGATATTTAATTTAATTTTCAAACTAAGCTAAACGCTTGTGCTATGAAAATAGGACTAACTTGCTAGTCTGGAGCGAGGTTCGAACCCGCGACCTTTGGATCACGAGGCGAGTGTCCAAACCATAAGAGCAACAAGCTACATTATATAAATTATTTTTATTTTCAATTAATATATATAATTTTTCGGTTCATATATGTATATCTTTTCATGTATCTTTCCAACTAATATATTAAAATTAATATAAAATCAAGTTTATGTGATAAACATATTTTGATAATTTCCCGTCTAGTCACGGGATGTGGAAAAATTCCGACGTTGACCGTGGTGGCCGATTCCTCCACTTCTCTCTAAGCTATGCCTTACTTATGATAATAATTAAATGTTTTCATATTAATAATAATTTGTTCCTACATATCATTATTTTTCTGATTATTACATTAACCATATTTTTAGTCAATTGTATTTATTCAAATATAAGTTTTCCAACGTTATAATATATAACGTAATTTTAATAAATAAGTTTTACTTATTTTGAAAATTGTTGAATACTGACACCTGTCTACCCCCTCAGCAACCAGTCACTCATCTCTTACAATATTTAATTTACGAGTTCATTAAATAAATTAGTGAAATATTTAAACATTATTATTTGTAATTAAAACTAAAAATAACAGAATGTAAAGGTATGTTTTATTTAAACTTTGTAATACGTACACACAATATGAGTGATTAATTACTACTAAAGTTTAGAGAGGAGTAGTCCCTCTCATTATTAGATATAGATAAGTTATTATCTATACCTGATGATGAGAGAGACTGCACCTCTCGAAACAATAGTACCTAGTAATTAATAATTCATATTATGTGTGTGTATTACAAATTAAAATAAAACATAGTATCTGGCAAATCTTTCAACGATCTTTTCAATTTCTTGAATTCGGAGACATACATTTTTTAAAGAAATTCATTTAAAATAATTATGAAAAGCATGGTAGGTTAGGTTATAAAAAAGTGAATTAAACAAAATATTTTTTTCATTTATAATTGCAATATTTAAATAATTGAGCAGTCAGAAATACCGGTATTATCATACGGCTCATTTATTCGTGACCCTAAGAGAATATTCGTAATGAATTCTTGAAATTCTTATATTTAATACTAATTATGTGTATAATTTAGTAATTTCCGTTGTGTTCTAATGGTCCGGCTTCACTTACACAAACCACCCACCTGAGTAATTGCACCCCTGTTAATCCCTTAATCGTTCATTAGCCAACTCAATTAATGTTACCTGTGTTACAGGTAAAATTATTAGTATTGTCTGCGCAACCTACTTATTTTTTTGTCCACAATGACCACTGTGTACAATATAATAATGAATTTTATGTTCTTTTTCAGATCTGCGTTAAATGCAAATATACCTTAATATATTTTTTTATAAATAAATATTAATACAAGTTACGATTCATTCAATTCAAATTTAAGTAAAATATTAAAACCTATACATCTTCAAGTTTGTGTTTACTGGGGTATTATGCCGTGTTGTTACGACCTTTCGGGCCGACGTTTCGGATCCCATTGCAGAGTCCATCATCAGGGCTGATGTGTTGTCTTGAATGTTGGTGTTGTGGTTAAGTATCGGCTTGCAATACCGTGCCGAAGTCATGATGTGTTGTATTGTGTTGTATATATGATTCATCTGTTGTCTGATCACTATCTCTGCGGAGTCTGCGACGAGAATGACTTTGAAGCGCCGGATACCAAGATGTTTTTAATTTGAGACCATCATCTCTATTAATGTTTATCGAATGCTTGTAGATTTCTAGTGCTTCCTTGATAAGACGCGCATGGTGGTGACTCTTAGGCTTTCCAAGGATTTTCGGTTCGAATGCAAAATGATGGCCGGGACCCTGCAATGGGATCCGAAACGTCGGCCCGAAAGGTCGTAACAACACGGCATAATACCCCAGTAAACACAAACTTGAAGATTCTGAGTAGCCGTGAAAACCTAAGAACATTCAAAACCTATACACTCTTCTGAGAATTTTTTGGTAAAAATATTTGTGATTTAGATTGTAAAAATATTTTCTTTTAAAAAAATTCTA